>CM042228.1:23056683-23079183 GCA_023566465.1 Cottus gobio | reverse complement strand
TTTATGAGAACAGGTACAAATTGAAATTGTTAAATTGTGTAATTTTCTTTTGCATCTGTCCAAAGTAGTTTTTGCCCCACCGATTATTCCACCTAAAACTAAGAAAACACATTTGTTATGAATTTGTATCAGTGTCTCAGTGTTTGATCAGTAATGAAATATGTACTATAGCATGGGGTCTATATAGCCCAGCATACAGTACAGAAGTTCAACACAACAATATTTCCCAAAACACATTAGTGGTTTTCAAACATTTGGTCAGGACCCCCCAACAGGGTTCAGAAGAAGAATGGATAAAGGATAATTTCTCTTCCCTTACTCTTGAATTCTTCTTATTTTTTTCCCTCAAAAAATTCAAATAAAAGTTCCAAAGTACACACACACGCACGTACGCACACACACACACACACACACACACACACACACACACACACACACACACACACACACACACACACACACACCAGAAAAAACAGCTCCTTCCAATCTGTTATGTCCCACTCATACATTAGCCAGTCAAATGAATTCAAACCTGCTTCTTTTTTTGCTCAAATGTAAGAATCAAACACAAGTAATCGGATATGTTTCTTCTGTTTTTCTTGTTGGACAGCAGAGGTTGAGCTCCCAGATGGCAGCCTGCTCTCCGACTCTCTTTCCCTCCACCCGCTCCACCCGCTCCGCCTGCCCGCTCACCCGCTCGGCCTGCCTCCCCACCCGTTGGACCCTAGTCTGGCCCACGCCCTGCCGCCCGGCCTACATGTCGACCATGACTTGCTGACCTGCGGCCAATGCCAGATGACCTACCCGCTGGGGGACATCCTCCTCTTCATCGAGCACAAAAAGAAGCAGTGCCAAACACAGCTGCTGGCCAATGGCTGCTGTGACAAGATGAGCGACCGGAGAGGAGGAGGAGGGAGTCCCACTCTTCAGAGCCTTCATCTCCCCGCGCAGCGGGGAGAGCTGAGGAAGGTGGTGGAGCCGGTGGAGATTGGCATCCAGGTGACACCAGAGGAAGAGGAGGAGGATGTGGGAAGAGGTGGGAGGCGAGAGAGGACGCCCATCAAAGGAATTTGCCCGAAGCAGGAAAACACAACGGCAGGTAGGCACGATAAAAACCCTTTAAATAAATAGTCCAGCTTTTATCACCCCAAATACAAATTACTTCTTATTTTTTTAAACCAAATATGTAACGGCACATACACATACATAAATTACCTTTTCAGCTTATGTGAGGCATTGAGACTTACCCCGTCCTCTCCAGCAAAAGAGCAAAAAAGAGAGAGAGAGAGAGAGAAAGAGAGAGAGCTGTTCATTTCATTAAAGGGAGAGGACAACAGAGTGAGAGAGTGAGGAGAAAGAAGGGAGAGACAGCACATTACCCACTCAAAGCCCTAAACCCACTCAAGGACTCGGCTAGTTGAAACAATTTGTGAAAAACGTGACAGAGAGACTCACCCCGACTTTCATGGAGGAATCCAGCCTAATCCATCTGCTTAAAAAGGTGAAAAGCTCATTAAAATTCAAATAAGCAAAGGAGGAAAAAAAAAACACAGAAAGAGGGATTAAAAAGAGGCTGGTTCCTCCCCCATTCAGAGGGCAAAGAAGCAGTTTAGCAGGAGAGCAGCTGCGGGGGGAAGAGCACCAGCAGTTATCTCTCAAACCAGTCAAGACGCTGAAGGAAAGCCAGAAGGGAAGAGCAGTGTTCAGTCTCTGACGAGAACTCCTCTCAGCTGTCCTGCCTTCTTAGAGGTCACGGCCTTCTTAGAGGTCACGGCCTTCTTAGAGGTCACGGCCTTCTTAGAGGTCACTGCCTGTAGAACACAACACTGCAGCTCAGAGCTCGACAGCAGAAGCTAAAACGAGATAGCAACTTGTCAAAGTAGAAAGCATATTGAAGAAGACATTACTCTAGTTGGACACGTGGTGTGTTGCAGTTGAAACAAGCTGTTTAGATAAGATCATGTAGCTCTTCGACCGTTCGTACTCATAACTTCCAGGTTGGAAGCCTACTTGCAGGTGGCAGGTAGTACCAGGTGGCTTGAGAGGTAGGTTTTGTCTATAAACTAAGTAAAACATCTATTTTCATCTGCAGCTATGTGAGTAGGACAGCATGATAGGATTGATTGGTCGTAAGTATATTTGTGAATGTGGGAATTTGGCGTAGTAACAATAACAAAATAAGTAAAAGGATTATATATTTTTCATTTATATACATATCATCTGCTGGAGGTGTTTTGTCTCCATTCTTTGGACAGCACCACTCACCTAACATTTTGGCACAAAACACAACTCAAGAAGAGGGACATGTTGGCTCCGAGCCCCGGGAGGAAAGACTCAGGTAACGCTCCTGACTGTTTACCCTTTTGGTGCGCTGGAGCAGGAAGAGCCTCTGGATGTGGCAGCCTGCGGTCGGGCCTGCGCTGTAAAACACTGTTCGGCCCTGAACTTCATCAATATTTCACCAGGCTGTTACAACTCCGCTAGGCAGCCGCAGAGCGCTGCTGTGGCTCGCACCCGCCTCGCTCTGACGCACGCCACTCAGGTTAGAACTGGCTCTGGCTCTACAGCTAATGCTTCACAATCTGAGCTGTAGGAGTTTGCAAATAGCTCTAATACAACCCAGAGAGTCTGCAGAGCTGCACTCAAGCATGCACATTAATTGATTGGCGTTGGTCACATTATTAGGTTGGCATTATTCAAATTTATGTGCATAAGTATATTTTCCCCCCGTGTTTGAATGTTTGCCATATATCTAACTGTAGTCCTCCTATGAAATCAACTCCACATGTGCAGCGATAGAAGGCTTGAAACTGTAATTGCACAATATTTCCTCTTAACAGAAAACGCAATAATTTTCACATTAAAAGCCAAAACATATTAGCCGCTCAATTGGACGTGCACTGCAGCAACTGTAAACTATATTGCTGCAATAACATTTTATGTTTCAAAATTACCCTCGGTATTTCACAATTTCCACATGAAATATGGCCAACTAGCACCTTATTAACACGAGGTGAGGACAGACGGGTTTATTAATGGAGCTGGAGTTTAATTTGGTGAGAACACGCTCAGCCCAGCTCATAATCAACGGGAGATTGAAATATGGCAGGTGGAATTTCTCTTTGTAAATCCAATCGAGCTTTTCTTCCAATATAATCTTACACCTTTCATTTCAGGAGGGAGGGGAGAGAGAGAGAGAAAGAGAGAGAGAGAGAGAGAGAGAGAGGAAAAGTGTTCAGGGTGTCGCAGTGTCAGTTTAGAACAACTGTGAGGACGCTTCGTATTCTCGAGCTGTTTCACTTCCTTTCATTCTTCTTGAAGTAGAATACACATATTCACACCAAGACCATTTAAGGAAGGATCCATTTTGATTACGGCCCAATCACTGTTAAATGATGCACACGTTTAAATATTGTGTAAAGAAATGCTGTGAATGATGAAAATCAAAGTTTGATCTTGATACGTGTAACTAAACCATCAAAGAGAGGCATCAAACGGTATCATTTACCAAAAGGATGTCAGAGTTTAGCATCTCATATTTTACAAAAGTACGTATTTTAATGTTCTTTTTTTTCTTTTTACAACCCGAGTACTATTTGGTTCTGGGAAAGCTTCCTCTCCACTTCTACTCCTGCTTTGTGCACGTAAACGATAGCTATCAATGTTTACAGTAGAGCACTGAGTGTCTGTATATCACCACGGGAGGGATCATAATCATAACTGCAGAACGTCTGAACGCACCATCCTGGAACAAACACACACTGCCTTCAGGCCGCGTTGATCTCACTAACATCTGGGGAAGTACTCTTCTACCTGGACATTCATCCAGCTCCTGATTTCACCCTATATATTAATTATTTATTGAATTGAATTGTTTTATATATATACACACACACACACACACACACACACACACACACACACACACATATATATATATATATATATATATATATATATATATATATATATATATATATAGTGTACTCTGGTGTGTTCCATATAACTCTCCTTTATTTAAGCTGCCAGAACTTTCATATTCTTTCCCACCAGCACCTCACATGTCCACAGATAACCATACGAACATCAACCAGTACGACCACAGTGTCTCCCGGCTAGCTCCCCTTGCTCGACTTGTCTCTGGGTTTGGGGATATGAGGGGGCGACCTTCTGGTCGCACCCCTCCAGACTCCCAGGTGACTGTCAGTCAGGTTAGATAAAACTGGATGGAGGTGGAACCTTGACAGTTAGAATTAGAGAAAAGAGGAGGAAAAATATAATTTTTACTTTAAGGCACACGTATACATTCACATAGTGTACACATATCAGTGAAGAGTGTAACACCACTTGACACAGTGCTCTGCAGCCTTAAAGCCTGTCAACTGGGTTTAATTCAGACATTTAACAAAGTGGAGATGGAGTGGAGAGGAACACGCACACACACGCACACACACGCACACGCACACACACGCACACGCACACACACGCACACACGCACACACACCACACACACGCACACACACACGCACACACACGCACACACACGCACACACGCATGCACACACATACACACATGCACGCACACATACACACACACACAAGCACACACACACACACACATGCACATGCATACATGGGCGTATAGTTTTGACAAGCTCAAATACGATGACACCCTTTTAATCAGTCATTTGACAAACTATGTGTGTGTGTGTGTGTGTGTGTGTGTGTGTGTGTGTGCCAGTGCCAGCTGTCTAGTGCTACCTTTGCTTTTACATTCACTTTGTCCGTTGTTATTTCCAAGCAGACTTTTTATTTTGTTTTTCCATTGATTCTTTCTCTGTCACATTTTATGGTTACTTAAACACACCGAGACAAGGAGCTCACACGCACACACACACACACACACACACACACACACACACACACACACACACACCATTATTGGATGGAAAAAGAGAATCATTAATTTGCATAATTTCAAACAGGATGAGTAAGACACAAGAAAAAACGTAATGAACACGTAATGAAAAAAAACAATATGTTTGAATCTTATGTAAACATTATGCACTTTGGACACACACATCTTCAATAAATAATGACTGAGCACAGTGGCATGGCCCTAAAATATTTACCATATGCTTATTTATCTTCCAAATGAAACTGCACAAAGACTTAACAAAGAGCTCCGGCACAGTGTCTGTGTGAGTGTGTGAGTGTATGAGTGTGTGTGTGTGTGTGTGTGTGTGTGTCTGATATAACAGCCTGTACTTTAGAGGCATTACGGTGCCCGCTGCTCATGTTTTTTTGCGTTGTTTCAATAAAGCTGGGAGGCCTCTCGGATGGAGCGCCGGCCTTTTTGAAGTGGTAATTACTTTGGTTTGTATCGCTGCTCTCTCTCTCTCCCTGTCTCTCTTTACCTCGCTCGCCCTCTGTATCCTGTGTGCTTTTGGCTAGTTTCAGTTTGGGTATTTGTGTGTGTCTGTGTTCACACACAGTATGATGCATTTTTAATAGGCCTGAAAGGATGTGGATGCTCTCACACACACACACACACACACACACACACACACACACACACACACACACACACACACACACACACACACACACACACACACACACACACACACACACACATCGAGCAGTGAGGAAACTATGCTTGCTCTTTGTGTGTTGAACAGTCACTTGAAAAATGTAATTTTTACTTACTACTTTTAATGTCAAATAAATAATGACATAATTTTCTCTCATGGCGCCACAGCACTACCCTTGCGTGTTACATTTCTTTCTGTTACACGGTGGTTGTGTTCCTTCTCACCACTCCAAAGCTGCCACACCCTCGTTCTACATCTCCGTATCAAACCACAAAACAGTTGAGATACTGTCTAAAATGTGTCTGAAGCAATGGGCATCGAACTTCTAACTATCGGGTTCTGAAAGCTACCATCCGATTTCTAACTATAGTGACTTATCTTTAGGATTGTATTCAGACTTCTTCTGGTTCAGGCTTCTTCTGGTAAATGAGGAAAACTGGTTTTGTATATTTATTTTAAAAGGTATTGTATTGGCACTAGTATATGGTGACAGAGCTACCAGCTTTGTTTGTGGCTGTACCGGTTTGAAGCTGGGTGTCCCGAGTCCGGTTTTCAGAGCTTACATAGACAATTATCATTTTATGTCCCACTAATTATTATAACTTAAACCAATATTTAAACATAAATAATTATCCATGAGTCTGAATTCAACACTGATTTGTCTGTATGTGTGTCAGTCAATCAATGTGTCGTTTTCAGGGCTGTGTCTATGAGGTGTGCGGCTATTTCTGACAGAAGCTGTCAGAACGCAACGTTAGATGTCAGGCCGAGGACAAAGTGGTCTCTTCTAAAGAGCTCCAGGAGGCTTCCTCCTTCCTTCGGTAAGTTTAGAACAGCAACAGAAATGATGGAAATGTAGGTGCGTTCTGCATTTACTGAAAGATTACATTTATGTCTCGATATACAAGATATTAAGACAGCCAGTCAGCAATACACAGCAGTCCACTTAGCTGGCAGCCTGCTCTTGTGCACACGATAAAATACCTTTTAATTAGTTTTAAAACTAAAGCGTGGAGTCTATTGTTGTCTGTATGCGTTTTTGGTGACAAAAGAGTTTCCCCACTGGGGATTAATTAAGATTTCTGATCTAATAATATAAAAAGGTATCTGACCATCAATACTTATATTACACAACACAATCCTTGTGTTTTGTTTTTTACGTTTTTACATGCACTTTTTCCCATAGACTCACACTGGGATAGATATTGATGTAAATCAACTTCCCAGTAGAAACAAATGTAAATTATTAGGCCCCAGAAGTTGTAAAACACACTAATAGCTGAATCCAGTGAGCCCTAGAATGTGGCTGGGCCTAGGGCTGGGAGGCGGGGTTAAAGATCTGGCTATTGTGCTGGAGGTGGCGCATGGAGAGAAGAAAAATGTAACCCTCATCAACTCCTGGTAACCTGCTCTTCCTCTTCCTCCTCTCGTCCTCTTCTTCTACCGTACTCTGTAAATCCAGTATCCTGGACGCAAACCAGGCTCTTAGAGCGAACCAGCTGAGACATGCAGGCTTGGAAAGACCAGGCTGGGTAGAGACATACAGAGACTTGTTTTCACCATTAATACAAAGGCATGTCTGCATCTCATGTGCTTCTTAGCATTTTCAAAAACCCTTTTTGTGATTTTTGCCTCGTCGCCTCTCTCTGCCACGTTAATCACTTTGCATGCACTCATTTAAATATTAAAATTGTCTTTAATCATCAAAGCCAGTGAGCATCATGCATATTCATGTCATTTTACCCCCCCCCCCTCCTCCATCCCGCCATCCCCTGGATCTCAGGTTCATTACTCTGCCGCGCAGCCATTAGCCACTTCCCTAATCACACAGTTTACACACACATACTACTATGTATGCACACACAAACACACATGAACACTGCTAGCCACCAGCGCTAACCAGTGCTAATGTTCTAACTAAACTAAAACACAGGCGTCCCTCCAGTCAAAACTGAATGAGCAGACTTGTCATCTATCCCGACTGCTAGATGGCTGGAGCTGGGAGTATTTGTCAAGAGGCTCGATGAAACCCTAATTTGCATAATGACTTTGTAGTTCTGCATTAATAAAATTTGCATATGAAGCCGTGTTAATTACTCCTGATCAGCCTTTTTTGCATTCATGCATGGTAATTTTCGGCGACTTGCGAAAATTGATGTCCTGGCGTCAGGAATGAGATTGGTGGAGGAGGCTCTGAGTGTGTATGTGTGTGTGTGTGTGTGAAGGAGGATGAAGACAGGGCGCATATGATGAAGACGGGATTGCGGTGTTGGTGTGTGTGTGTGTGTGTGTGTGTGTGTGGGGGGGGGGTGTCTATAACTTGGAGAGAATGAGAGGCTATTCACTAAACACACACACACACACACTGGCGGCCAGCCATCTGTGAATCTATTGTTTATTCTCAGTTCTTCATTTCAAACGGTACCAAATTTATTTTGCACTTCTCAAACTGTGCTTTTAGAAATTAATTTTGGTTCTAAAAATAATATGTTTTCTTCTTTGAGGCGCTGTTGTAATGTTTGAGTGTGTTAGCATTGTGGTGGAATGTGGTGCAGTAGCATTTTTGATGAAACAAAAAAATAGTCACCTCTGATGTGTAACCCTCAGAGGTCCCTGGACCCCACTTTGAGAACCACTTGGTTTAGCAGCTACTGAGACATGACGTTTACTTTGCTGTTTAAAAAGAATGTAATAGCTTTGGAAAATCAGCTTTCCTTTGATGAAAATGGCATCTAAGTGAGCGAAGGTTGATTTTAGAAGCTTTCCGTTTATTTAAAGCCTTTCCCTCAAGGACTAGCTCATTTAAATTCCCCACAGGGACGATCAGGTTTAACAAACCTCCTACTAAACTCAGTTAGTGGGGTTCTTCGTGGTTCCTCCAGAGTTTGGGCATTTATTCTTTATTGGCCTTTTGCTTGTGGCACAGGGCTTTGAATGTATGTGTCATGTGTGTTTTTCTTTAAAGGGGAAAGATCTATATCGAAGCAGTGAGCTGTTGTGAAAAGTAGAGAAAATGTGTGTTTTCTTGGTGGCCTGTGAATCAATGACAGAAATAAAGCCAGAAGTTCTGAGCAGCATGGAGAGTCCGGGGCGCTGGCCAACACAAAGACTTTCCCAACAGGATGGACATGAATCACAGTCGTGAAAAAAGACTTGAGAGGGTGATGAATGAGGAAGGGTCTTCTTTTTGTTCGTTTTCTCTCCATCTTTCGTAGTGGGAGCTCATGAGCGACCTCTGCTCTACTCTTCATGTCTTCATCACCTGTCATCTGCAGGTGGCTTCAGTTCAGCCATGGTATACCTCTCGCTGCTCATGCTAACCACTGCGCTCTTTCTTCTCCATTAACTTATTAAAATATATGCAAAAATGTACACTATTATTTATTTTTCCAGGGTTGTGGTGGAATTGTGTTTTTTGCTTTGCTTTGCACATAGCTAGATTTTCAGTAAGGTATCATGAATCAAAGTCAGTGGCAGGTTGTGTGACATAACAACATAATTCACTTGCTATTGTTGTTATTGCTCTTTGGTTTCTATGTAGGATTAGGAACTGTGATGATCTGAACAGGATGACTTTTTCCGAGTTTCATTTTAAAAAACAGATCTGCAGACCTATTAACAATCATACAACATAATACTTTCTATGAGAAACGTTACTAAATTAAAGTTCAGCTACATTTAGTCAAATCTGTCTCATTAGCAAAACAGACATTCTGTGTGATCAGTGCTGTGGGGACCACTCTGAGGGAAGAGTAATCTCTGATAAACTATAGGTTCTTTGGTGAATAATCCCTCGGTTGAAAAGTGACTTCATATAGCGTGTTGCTTCTGTGACTGAGAGATCAGATCAGGCGATGGAGCGCTAGGTGTAGTTTGTTTCCAATTGTGTCCCTGAGCTCGGAGGTGTTGTAGGCTATGTGAAAGTGAATAGAGAGAGGAGAAAGGCTGGAGGAGGCTGATTGGGAGGCTTTGTGGAGGTGACAATGGCTGGATGCAAAGCTACACGCTACACCCTCTGCTTTCACGTCCGCTCACTGCTGAGGATATTCCAGCACGCGGGCCTGCAGCAGAGGCTGCTCCCCGCACGCCATCTGAGTGCCATTGTACGCTATGTAGGCTGCTGCGTGCGTGTGTGTGTGTGTGTGTGTTTACAGGAAATTGTGCCTGCTGCTTCTACTTTCCTGTATGTGTGTGTGGGAGTTTTGTGTCTATACGCACCTTTATTGTTGTGTCAATTTGTATGTGTGTATGTGTATGTTTGTGTTTACGCTGTAATTTTTCTCTCAGCAAATCGTGAGTGTACGTTTATTGTTTCAGCCAAATGTGTATGTGTGTTTACATTTTAGTTTGTGAAGGTGACATAAAGACATCAAACCCTGTGTGTCTGACTCCATGCTCAGCCGAACTGTGGTACCACAGCGGGGAATACACTTGACAGTCCTCTGGCCTGGAATTGGCTATAAAACATGTTTGGCGCCCTGCTCATCGCCAAGTCGCTCTATAGCAGTTCTTTTGCATTTTTTTTGATCACCTGGAAATATCTCCTGTCTTCCAGCGAGGCACCATGGCTTTGTAAACTTCTCTGAATTAACTCCTGAGTTGCGCTTGGACTGGGACCAAGTTGCAAGTATCTGTGGCAGATTTCTCCCCGCTGAGTCTCAGAGTCGACGCTGCGCTTCGTCTTGTCTCCTCCTGCCAGAGCCGCCTGCTCCTCCTCACCGTTTTTATGGATCTGAATCCGCGCAAAACTCTCCCACACAGAGCACCTCAGAAAGAGCTAGTGCATACAGTAATGTTGATGCTACACGCTGTGTCTTCGGACAAAACTAAGTCTCAAAATAACTTGACAACATTGTCGCTGCACAATAGCAGGCGGCAGAGACTCCATCCCGGCCTCGCGGACAGGATGGGATTACCGCGGTGTTCTGCTGCGTCGGGGGGACTCATTACTGCCCCTCTCCTCTACAATGGGTCGTTGGCGTTTAGCACCGGCCAAATCACCACTTAACAAAAGCTAATTTCTCACTTGGTTAAACTGGGAAGGATTAGGGGCTCTGTGACGGCGCAATCCATGTTTGGTGAAGAGTGAGGGATGGAGGGATGTTAGGAAAGGATTTAAACCTCAATTACAAGGGACTGAGGGCTTTTGTGTGTCCGTGGCGAAGGTGGGACGCTGAGGTTTAGCGACTTCGCTGGAAATGTTTGCTTCCTTGTCGTGCATGCATGTGGGTGTGTATATTTGTGCATGCAGCCGAGGGTGGCATAGCCTGACAAATACATGTTGATCCCCTTGTTTAGTAGGGTTTAAGTCTCCCCAGTTTCACATACTAGCAGCACAAGGAGGGCCGGCTCACAACCAAAGCTCATGACACAACAGCAATTTAAAGCCTCCCTATTTGTGTCATGTGATGGGAACAGCAGATGGTTTGGTATTGTCTGGCCGCTGTAGCTCTCATCCACTTAAAACCCCTTAAAAACTGCTTGAAGACGCTGCTTTAAACCATCAACACCTTTCTGATGTTTCAGTTGAGGGGCTTATGCAACTTTTCTTTACAAAGCTACCACCTTCACTTTGTGTGCTTCTCCCTCAGTGACAGCAGGTTTGTTTGTGGTCATTTGGGAAAGCGATACACACTTTTACCCTTGGACAGATTTGTTTCAAGCACAGCCCTGTGCATAGCATCCAAAGTCCAAACAAAGTCCCAGCACACAACCTTTTCTGCCCCGTGTAGCATCCTACAGCCCTGCATAAAAGCCCTTCAGCACCTCTTAAAACCATTTAAAACCCCCCCACCGCTGCAACCCGACCCATTTTTACTGGCTTTTCCCTCTACCCAATATTTAGCAGATGTTGCTGTCTTCAGCGCTCATATTCATCTATTTATTTGGTGTGAGGAACATTCTTGGTGGTGGTGCACTAAAGCCAGAGCAGTGGTCTCTCTGTTTTCACACAGAACCAGATTTTGAGCGGCTTTCAGCATGAAGAAGGGAAGGAGAGCGAGATAAGGAGGGGTTAGATTTCCCCAATGAACACCAAACCCTTTCGTTTGTATCAAAGCTTTGCCTCACCCCCGCTGACACCCCTGAATTATTCACTTAGAGGAAAAGATAAACAAAGCTTGCTAGCTACAGTTGTTCTATTGATTTCTTTGGGCAACATCATAGATAACAAAAAGAGGGCCGGTGGAGAGGAGCTGGGCTGCTGCTGTCTCTCTTTTTTTCATCTGTAAATAAATCAATAACATACGTAGTTTTTCTCCTGAGAAAGCAACCTGTGTCCTGTTTCCCAGGAAAGTAAATAATGCATTTAAATGATATCTCCTGTGTTATTTCGGTAGTTAGTGCATGTGTCTATGCATCTATGGATTGCGGGTCTTGCCATGTGGGAATGGTCTTTTCTACCTGTTGGTTCGGCTACAATTGCCCATCGCTGGGCCATTCGGAGCGAGGTTGGGGGTAAACAATGCTGGCTGAGGGCCAACAAGTAGAACAATCCTGGAGTGAGAGTTTCAAAATAAAAGATGCTCATAACCTTTTCACTTCATGTGTTAAATTACGTAGCCCACACTGAGTCTAGGGTTACAGACAACATCTTCACATGCTATGTCAAAGTGTCTTTCAGCGTCTGCGTGACACACAGCTGGATTTTTGGCCCATTTATCAACACTCCCGGCCAACCGCAGGATCCCTTAACTGCCCCATTGGCGCCACTAGAAGGCTTGCAGATAGAAAGCGTGTACCTGGGAGGAAATTGCAGGTTGGCGGCCACAGTGTGTTCTCTCTCCCTGACTAAGGCTGCTTAATCACCGGAGGGTTTCTCTATTGTGTTCCATCCCCCTGCCCCACAGCACATTATTATGTCATCAAGATGCTTAGGGACACTCCAATACCACGCGGACACCCATGAAGGCATTCACAACAACCACAGGATCCTGAATGCTTTCTTCCTCTGCCCAGCTGCAATTGGTCAGTGGATAAAATGTGACCGGCCGCCAGCAGGCCTCGGCCCTCGATGGGCCTCCCATCATGGCTGCCGGCACAGCACTGCCATCTGCCTGGCTGTGGTGAGGAGTCTCGCTAGCTAGGGAAATCAGATCAGTGCATCCAGAGCTGGATGTGAGCTTGACTGCAACAGAAAGAAACACAAAGCACTCAGACAAACCAAGTAGTGGGGATCTTGACCTAAATGGTCAGTACTTGAGTCTAATGATGAGTGGAGCAGGCTGGGATCTCAGCTCTGACCAACACAGGCACTAGCCACACAACTGTGAGTGTGTGTGTGTGTGTGTGTGTGTGTGTGTGTGTGTTTGTGAGAAATTAATTCTGCAAAGAGACAGATAGGAAGCATATTTAGAACACCTAGCCCACTGTAAGGGGCTTAACATGCTGTTATGTTTGTCTTTCCCTTGCTCTCGGTCACACACAACTACAAACACACACCTCAAATAGATATCTAACAAATAGTCCAAGGCACTAAGACAACTAAACGTCCCCCATTACATTCAGTTATTATTCCTGAGGAACCACACATGCTAGGCAAAGTAGACATATAATGATAATGGATTTAACACAATTTCACTCAACATTTTCTTTTGGTACATGACGAGGCAACAATTTTGCTTCGGTAGGTTTCTGTGCTGGTTTTTATATTAAAATGATATGCAGAGGTGGAAACACATTGGAAACACCATGACGGCAAGATGGAGGCCCTGATGCCTGTTTCAAGTGTATTGACTTTGGCTGATTTGCAAAGACATTTCTGTAGTTTTTTTCCTGCTTTGATAGCCGTCACTACAAAGCCTTATTAGATCAATTAGCAGGTCTGCCTCTTGCTACCTGCGTTTTAACACAAAACAATGATATTAAAACCTCAAGCAAAATTCTTTGTGCGTGAACAGATACTTGGCGAAGAACTGGATTCTGATTGGAAAATACAGGAAAAGTTCCTGTGAGAGACAGACCACTCAGGCTAAAATACTCTGTTATTAATTGACTTCTATGAGATGAATGTAAAGCATTCTTTAGCCACTCGCACTCATCATCTCTACCCCCACTCTCTATTCACGTCTTTGTTGTGTTTGGCTGCTGTGTGACCGCTGAGCTATGACTGAGGCTCTATCATGCGCTCTCCTTCCTGGCCTCTCACAGAGTAGTGTCCTCATATGACAAAGTGTATTGTTCCTCCATCACTTTACTCCTTCCTTTTGCAGCCCTCACATTGTTGCGCATAATGCCACCTTATTTTTCAAGGTTTGTGACACAGCAGTTCACAGGAAGCTGCAGCATGCTCTGATTTATCTCAGATTGACCCTTGACGCCTCATGGTCCAGCATTACAGAGAGTGGCTGCACATACAGTAGTAGCATGTTGCAGGATGGGGCTGCATGTTGCCATGTGTTACAGCTGCAGGATGTGGCCTGTGTGACAGTGTGAAGTTTTATAATCCTACTTAAATTTAGGTATTTTGGTAAGACATTTTACTGACTTTATTGTCAGGCAGGTTCACTGAATATGTGACAAAGGAACTATTGTTTAAAACCTTTAAAAGATGGAACAGCTAGTCGCTGTGTGTGTGTGTGTGTGTGTGTGTGTGTGTGTGTGTGTGTGTGCGTGTGTGTGTGTGTGTGTGTGTGCGTGTGTGTGTGTGAGTGTGTGTGTGTGAGTGTGATGGTATGAGGCTCAGCAAATGAAAACAGATTGTAGCGCTTATGGGAGCAGGCCTGCTTCCAGTTAGTGTGGAGACAACGAGAGCCCCAAGGAGCTCCTTTCTTCCCTCCTCTCTTCTAAGAATCAAAAATTGAGGCTTTCATGCCTGATAATTAACAGTAGCAAAAGAAAAAATGTACTTTTCACAAATTCAAATAATATATAACCATATAACAATAAAAAAATAGAAACCTGACAAAATATGGATGTGGTTTTGCTGTAGTTCATTTTAGTAATGGTCATGGTGATAGATAGACACATGTCTCTAAACAATAATGTCTACAAGCAACCGAGCTTTCAACCTAAATGTTCACAGGCAGCTACTGACCACTGGTAACTCTCACCACAGGGACAGCTCCTCTGAAACTCACATCTGTTGACAGTTGTATAGCAGACCAGTACTCTGACCGGCCATACAACGTTTATGTGTGAAAACGCTGCTTAATGTCACGTAGCAACGCTGTGGAAGAACAACTCTGAACTGAGGCAACACTCTACTCCTGCACTGTACTCAAAGGTATAGACTTTGACCATTATTTATATATATATATATATTTAAAAAAGTTAAAACTTTGGGTCCATTTCTGCTTTCTTTAAAGTGCTCATAAACAGAAAACTGGAAATCTGCTCACCAAAAGAAATTCCAAACAGCCATATTTCATCAGAAATGCATATATAAAACCAGCATGCACATACATTTACAAAATATGTAAATGTAATGAAACAGAAACAGTTAAATGTATAACTAAAAGTTAAAACAATTACAATATTTTACAGACTTTGTTGTGTTGTTTGGATTCCTGCCCTGAACATTTCTAAAATGATGGTTATGGCAAGGAGGATAGCAACAACTCGGGTCTGTATTGGTAAAAATAGCATTATACTCAGCAAATGTATTTCTGATGTGAACGCACACTGTCTAACTTTGACCTGCTGGACTTGCCATAGCTGTGCACACACTCTTCTCCTGTACAATGAGAGGTTACTGCAGGCATTCTGGGTGCACTTTACTTCCAGAACAGCTGGTTTAGGATACTATTTCCGTGTTCACAGCCTGTCTCATCATCTTACTATGTTTCAGATCAGACTTTTTTGTAGTGATAAGGCCCAAGTTGTTATCAACTGGCATTTTCCTCTTATATTAGTGTCAAATGAGTATGATCCAACAGGATTAAGCATCATTATGTGACTTTAAAAAGGTGTTGAACTCATTAAAGTGTTAGTTAAACTTAACCCTGTCCCTTGCATGCAGATATACAGCTTCTCTGTGTTTCTGCTGCCTGTTCAGAGCTCCCCAGTCATCCAGACCATATAAGGGCCCAAGCACAGACCTGTCCCCTCATCCCTCCATCCATGCCCTCCTCTAACCTCCATCTGGTCTGGATCTGCTCTCCTCCTCGACCCCCTCTCCCTCCCCGCTCCTACTTCTTGCTGCCATTTCTGTATAAACAAGTGGAGTCTGACCATAACACTCAGACCCCAGGCTACACTCCTTCATCTCCCCCCCCTCCCCCCCTTGCTTCACCTCTCTTCCCAGCAAACTGTTTCTTTCTACCTCTGTCTGCGCGGGTGAAGATAGTCAACTCCAATATCTCTTCTTTTCCTCTCTGTTGTTGTTTTATACAGAGGACGATATTGAAATAGCAACTAAAGGTTACGTGTACAAGAAAATATCTCTGCTTTGCTCTGAAAGTTGAAAAGGTGAAGCTGATCAGAGGGCATAATGTTAAATTCATAAACCTGGGATTACACTCAGTCCTGTTCCCTGGTGAAACGAGAGGCGCAGCAACAGCAGAGAGAGAGAGAAAGAGAGACATTTTTTCTTCTTGACGCTGGTGTCAGGCAGCATGTCTCATTCAGACAGGAGGGGCACTACTACATCATAGTCTGGGACGGGGCTCTGGCATGTATGTGTGTGTGCTGTGTTCCAGGAGACTCCCACTTGGCACTGTGCAATTTGGACAAGCTTTATGGAAGCGGCGGGAAGGAGGGAGAGGATTTGGATCGGACAGGCGACAGGGAGACATAGAGGAGAGAGAGAGAGAGAGAGAGAGAGAGAGAGAGAGAGAGAGAGAGAGAGAAAGAGAGAGACAAAGGGAGAGAGAGGGAGAGACGGATCCAAAAATGTGTTGGAGCGCTGTCCCGGTCAAATCATGCTCATGGCAGAGTTTCTCTATTGTTGCTACAGAGACCAAGCCAGCTCTCCACCTGACAACATGTCAATGAATAAACCTCAAAAGAACATCCCTTTTGTATTTATTTAGTAATCCAATCATTATAATCATATAAACTAAATAAAGGCAAAACAAATGTTTGTTCCACAAATGTTGTGGTCTGTGAAAACAATGTTTTTTCTTATCTTAGTGAGAGTTCTGTTGACTATTCACAAAATGTTATTTTACCTTAGAGAAGACAAAATGGTTGAATCCCAGGAAATATTGTGTAATAACACAATAAGAACAAATTGTGGATACAAAAAAACAGTACTTTATATTGGACGATTATGCATCCTGCGATTTATGTACACCTGTAAGTGATGGCTGAACATCTCACTCCAACCCTGTAAGACCTGGAACATATTTAAATAGTTCCACTTTGTAAACTCTACATTTGAATCAAACTACGCTCCAATCCAAGGCCCCTTTATCTGAAGGCTGATATTGGCCCCTCACACATAGGCTTCCCTGTCTAATCATCAGCTCATGCAGGGACATGTAGCAGGTGCATCCTGCATGGTGTGTGTGTGTGTGTGTGTGTGTGTAAGATTAGGAGGACCATTGGCACCAGGGGGTGTGTTTGTGGGAGTGCAATGTATGACAGAGCCCTTCCTGACCACACATCTCTCACATACACACATACATGTCGTCTTTAAACACAGTTCTACACACACACACTCCCCAGGTGCAGTGGTGCGGGCCAGTGTGTGGGATTAGCTGCTATGCTCTGGCACTCTCTTCTGTTAATCCCTCTAATTTGTGAAGAGGGCAGACACACACTCACTGCAGCACTTTGTTTTGGATTGCATCTCAACTCCTCATTTTAGCCACAGCTCTGAGGACTACTTGTTTCTTGTCATGTCATGTGAGACGGAGTTCCTCTCATTCCTTCTGATATGCTGAATGCATTCTAATGATCCTTTAACATGTTAATATAATATACACATACAATTGTGATATAAGGATACCAACCACCCCCTCCCTGTCTTGCTTGTCTTGCGTTGACTCTCAGAGCTTCAATACCCACACCTTGCACAATGATGGCTGGGTAGCATGCAGAGAGGATGTGGGAATGCAACTTGTGCTGGGATTAACTTAAAGAGGAAGAGTAAAGGACAGAGCGCACCCAAGAGACATGTATACAGCTCATGTTCAACCTTTAGATGCTCCCATGTAACCTTTTTATCAGTTAGTCCACCAACAGTTGCTTGGTTTCCACTCAACAAGTCAGTGAGAGTTCCAATTAGATCTGTAAATTAAGAGGATCACCTGCAAATTCCTGGTAAAAACCTTTCCCAGAATCTTCTTGCCACCAATAGAGGATTGTACCCATGATAGATTGTTCTAGGCGTGTTGCATACCTCTAAATTTAGCCCACTTCTACATGTTTTAAGTGGTTGAAGGAGGTCCGATGTTGGACTCATTGACTGCTATTTACCAGGTTGGAAAAACAACCGTACAAAAAAAGTGCTTTGTAGGTGAGATTAAGACTGAGGAAGTCAACTTCGTGTGAAGGTGGTGAGGCCACACAATGTGTCAAGCGTGCATCAGTTCCACCAACTCTTCAACTTCTTGTAAATTGACTAGTAACTCGTTATAATGTTGATAAGAACATTACAGACAGTCAGTCCCTCTCTATGATCAGGGATAGACAAGCCCTTTTTCAAGCAGAAAATTACGAACATGAACGTAATGTAGACTTGACATATATGTTGTAATTTGCATTGTTACAAATGTAAATGTGATTATAGGTTGTGAATACCAGGGACATAAAAAACAAGTTTCATCTTTTGTGTAAAGAAGCATCACCACTCCCAGATTCCTTATTTTAAAAAACTAACCCTACTTAAAATGAACATAACATTTTTCAAAGCCAAATATTGAATTTTCCACTCAGTTTTTCACTTTCAGCACATCATAATTCACAAAGAGAAAAGGAAAAAAACCTTGGACGAGCACCCAGCTCATGGCATGTAGGCTGACAGTAACAGCCTGTACAGCAGCAAGAGTTTGGGGTTTGCCTCTTGGCCTTAAGCCAACAGCATCTGTGGAGAGCTGAGCTCAGAGATGACTCAGTTTCCCCAGAAGGAGTTTTTAGTCTGGCCGACCGAAGCTTCGGGAGCTGGGAAGTAGCTGTATTGAATCAGTGACTCAGACACAGCAGATACAGCTATACTGGCTTGAGATTCTCATTTCCGTACAGTTGGGGCGATTTAAATAAAGCTACTGCTGTGTGGTCCTGTAATGATTTTAGTCGCAGCTATTAAAGCTTTTTAAAAAGCCTGGCGGATGACGTAAAAACCCTGCTCTCTAACCACTTCATTCAAAACTAACAGACTGCTTAAAGAATACTGGGAAGTTGGCGCCAAATGAACTCTGCTTTTTGAAATTACCTCATTAGGAGGAGTGTACAGTGTATACCCATGTACTGTGCCTGCAGAGGTGGAAACACACACACACACATACACACACACACACACACACACACACACACACATGTCTTTGTTGCTGTCCTATGATGATAAACAAGACATTAGCCATGCAAGATGAGGATTTGTGCCTTCGTGTGTGTGTGTGTGTGTGTGTGTGTGTGTCTGGTGGGGGTGGGGTCACCTCCAGATCATTCACATGTTATTCACACTGCTGCCTTAATAATGCTAAAAAAGAGAACATGTCAGGAAAGTTTTTACAAGCGTGACGAAAGGCCAAGAGAGGAACACACACCACCACACACACACACACACACACAGCCGCTCTGTACCCATGGCTCATGTCAGCTTTGTTCTGTATGTAAATGCCTCTACGCTGACATCGTTCCACTTACATCCAGACCTGCTCTGCTGCTCCACTTCCTGTATGCAAACCAGCTCAGATTTCTAATCCACCTGTGATTGAACGGAGGAAGCGGGGCTACTGTAGAGCACAGTGTTCGTAAGCCTCCTTGATTGAGAGATCAAGGTGAAGGGACAGAGGAAGAGGAGAGTACTACACTAACCAGTGATGAAAATGATGAAACACAGACTGGATGGAGGAGAGAGAGAGAAAGGGAAAGCTAGACCAATCAGCATTAGAACTGTGGTCATGGACTTTCAATCACCTTCTAGGAAAAACAAAAACATTATAGTCTCAAGGTTACCTGTCAAACTGGAGCCTTTAAAGATGAGCTGTTGATGATCAGTTATATATTTGGCAACTTGTGTGTGTGAACAGTGACAGAGCCACTGTAAAGATAGCTAGGCTAATTAGAATCCTACAGAAATGCTAAGAAACTCAGCAGACATACAACATAAGCTATTCATAAAGGCCTGGACTGTAACTAATTCAATGAGCACAGACATGAGCCACAACAATCTCAGGATTAAAGACACAATCTGACAGGGGAAAAATAATGAAGGAGCATTCAAAGGAGAGCACGAGGTGATTCTGTCCCCGTTCAGACATCCACACACATGGACCGCTCACAGCACGCTATTCACACCTGGCATTAGACTGCACTCGCCTCGAGTGACCACTCGTGATCGGCATTGTTATTTTAAACCGGTTTGTGTTTTGATTAATTACATTTTCTTTTGTCAGACCTACGATAAAATATTATTTACTCAAGAACAACACCCGACCCTTAAGCTTGGTCCAGGTTTCTCACTGTGCTTTAATCTAGTGAAGTTCAGTGAGTGAAACAATTCTGCTGAATCTATTTGGGGGTTTGGAGTTTTGTTCTGTGTGATGAAATTCAGTTTATAATTATAAAACAATAAACCTTCAAGTAATTATCACAAGGGAGCACCAAGAGGATACAAAATGAAGAGTTGAATGTAAAAGCATCCATTTAAGAGCAGTCCCATAGTAAAGATGAGTGTTAACTCGGTCCACGTCAGTGTTTGTCTTCTCCTCGGCCGCCGGCCACAGAGATGTATGTGATAATTTGACACAATAATCCGGCAGCGCTCCACTCGCTACATTAATCGCACACTTTACAGCGATCTGCGCTTCCTCTGTAATTGCACAGATTTCACTCCCTCTCTAATCCTCTCTCTTCCTCCCTCCCTCATCTGTAATAGCTGTGATTTAATTTAGCTATTTAACCTGTAATTCCAGCAATATTTATTGTGGAGCGGGGGGGACGGGAGAAGGAGGGGGGAGGGGGGGGTTGGGCCATTAGCCGCCCCAGATGAATACACTGAGATGAAAATGAACGCCGCTAACTGCCAGTTGACCTTCGCACTGATTTCTAGCCGTTCCCTCTCTTCCTTTTTTTATGAGCCGCAGTCGCAGTAATTATGGCAAATTGAATCATAGTGAAAACTGGATTCAGTCAGTAATGAGAGTTTTATACTGTGTGAAACAAATACCTAGAAGCAAGCACCACTGAAGGATGGAGGCACGGCTAGAAGGATGCAAGGCAGCGTATTTGTCTCTGCATATTGTTTCAGTTGGGATGTTTCTCCGCTGAGACATCATTTGAGCAGTCAAAACCTGGTGCATGTGTGTGGGCTTCCATCAAATTAGCAGCCCTTTTCAAGGAATGTGCAAAAAATATAATTCTGCTTTAACTACCCACGATAGTGTAAGAGAGAGAACTTGAACATTTGCTTTGTGAGTGTGTGTGTGTGTGTGTGTGTGTGTGTGTGTGTGTGTGTGTAAAACATCCTCAATTTTATAATGGTTTCTGCAATCTATATCAATATTTAAACAGTACAGGTTCATGTATTTCAAATATTTCCATTAAATATAATGCTCAGAAACAGTTAGCGTACCATATTGTGGGTGCATAAATTAGCATGAGTAAACAGATTTTTAATGCCTATATGTAAAGAAAATGCTCACAGCTGCTTTAATCCCTGAAGCCACGGGCTGGACTCTGGACCGATATTACATTTCCTTGTAATCCCCCAGCAGCTGATAGCAAGATACAATTTCACTATTCTGGAAGAAAAATGCACACACTTGGTCTGTTTTTACCAAAACAATAGATCATCATTTTTACAAGGCTACAAGATATAGAAGCATGTAAATCATGTATTATTCTAACTTGTTAGCGGTATTGTAGTGTAGTGGATTTTAATATACACTCAACGGAAGTTACAGCTGAGCTTATTTCACATGAACTCTATAATCTATACTCTTCCAAATGTTTCGAAATATTAATAGCTTGTTGCTTGAGCATTTCTTCCTCTCCTTCTGCTGTTTCTGCTATTTCTGTTCCAGCTTTCATTCCTCTATTCACCAATTATAACCTTAGTTAGTAGGTTGCATTTGACTGACAGCGTTGAGTGAAGAAGAAGTCTTTGACAATTGTGACAAAAAAGTGGGTATTAACTGCCTGATGCTAGTAATTTATATTATACTCATTGACATGAAGTATATCTGTCAGGGAGAGCATTGGTATTTCTACAGAAGGAAAGCTGGACGCCAGAATCAGAAAGTGAACTGATATGCACCTTGTTCTTAGGGGCCTTTGCACTCCTCTCTCTCACACACACACACACACACACACACACACACACACACACACACGCAAAGCTGCACACTTACTATTATTACATACATAGGTACTACTTCAAACAATGAGTGTGTGTGTAAGAGAAACACAGAGGTGAGGTCTCTCTCTCTCTCTCTCTCTCTCTCTGTCCATTCACTACAGTTTTTATTCAAGGGTCTTTATTGACATGGTAAAACACATGTTTTTATCGCCAGAGCAAGTGTGTAAGACAAAAAAATGTACATCCAATCTCACAGTAAGCAAGATAGTAATACAGAAATACGTAAACAGAGCTGTGTAATATTACAACGTTATAATAAAATACAGAAATACAAATAAGTAAAGTTTAACATACACGCAGTAAAAGCTTTTAAATATTAATACAGATGAGCAAAGTTAACGTAAGAAACATAAAAAGCAAACGTGGTGGTTAAAGAATACCAGTACAACAAGGTGAGAACTGTGTAAACACCATTTCAATAAATGTATACTGCATTCTATTCAG